>CM053332.1:36161133-36176133 GCA_028583605.1 Dastarcus helophoroides
GAATTAATATTTATTTTTCAACGGCTTATTTAAGAAAGTAAGTAAGTATTATTTTAAATATTTTCACTTTTTTATTAAAAGATCTATCAAATTTCGAGAAAACGGCGAAGTTTGATATTCAAGTCAAAATTTGCAGAAAGACGAATTAAAAAAATCTAAATTTTCAAAAAAAGTCAAAAAACGACGGATTTTAGGATAAAAAGTTGAAATTTTGAAAAAGTCGGATTTCCATAAAAAAGCTCGAATTCGAATAATTCGAAATTTCAAGAAAAAAAAGAGAAATTTTGTGAAAAAAAAAATGGATTTTTAGAAAAAAATCGAAATTTTGAGATAATGTCGAAATTTCCAAGAAAGGACTAATTTTCAGAAACAAATGAAAATTTTTGAAAAAGGATCCCGTAGTTGAGAATATAGATTTTCGGTTGGTTGTATGAACCAGGGGAGGGAAAGCGCCCTAATACCCTATTCTAGCTAATAAAAAAGAAAATAAAATAAGAAGAGAAGGAAGAAAAAAAAGGGAATTAAATTACTTTTTATTAGGTGGAACTGGATAATTACCGCATTAGTTGTTAGGTATGTTACTAATGGAACCCCAAACTCACAATATAGATGCTTCAAGGGTCCATGAACCACAGTTTAAGAAACCTTTCCTTAGCAGTTGCATTATTATTCCATAAATAATTTCCCGTTTTGATGCATTGGCAATATATTCCCATAATTTCTTGCGAATGCGAATATTAAAAAACATGCGAATATTCGCGAATGCGAATATTCGTTACATCACTAGTTCATAGCGTTAATTGTTAGTAAAAAGATTTATTTTTAAAATAATTCGTATACTTCAAAGAGAATCGTGTTCAAGCTTGTTTAATGGTTAGGATACGGGGTCGTATTCACATCGAATGCTTTCTAAAATTATTTATTTCAATTAGCCTATTTGTAAAAAAATGATGTGGAGGGAGAAATGCTATATCCAACCAAAAAAAAAGGGCCAGGTTAGTCAATAACAGTTTTTTTATACATTGAGGTCCAAAAGTTACGCATAAATTTTAAATTGACTCTTTTTTCTTGAATTATCGATTTTCTTCCTAAAATTTTCCTTTAAAATTTGCCCCCCTTTTTTTGAAATTTCGTCAAAATTTGACTTTTTTCTCGAAATTTGGATTTTTTTTCTCAAAATAGTCGATATTTTCATCGAAATTTTCTTTTTTTTAAACTTGTTTGGGTATTTCGACTTTTTGAAAATCATCTTTTTCTCTAGACTTGTAAATTTTTCCAGAAGGTCAGGTTTTTTATTAAATTGATTTCTTGAAAATTCTCAGTTTAATCCAAAACTGTTTTTTAATTATAATTCGTCTTTTTCTTAATTACTTCTATTAAGTCGAACTTTGAAAAAGCAGAATTTTAAGTATAAACTCAAAAATTTTACTTTTTTCTCTCAAAATTGGACAATACTGAGGTTTTTCAATATTTCATAGAAATTTCGGTCTTTTTCTCGAAGTTTTGATTGCCCGGAAATTTCAACCTGTTTATAAAAATTCGTTCTATTCTTGAAGTTTAGACCAAATGTTTTAGGCTTCGAGAATTTTCTACTTAAAATTAAGCTTTTTATCCAAAATTCAACTTTTTATTAAAATTCGTTTATTTTTTTCAGAACTGGATTAAAATTTTGCTAAAAACAACAATTTTGAGAATACTATTTCTACAAAATTTAGAAAAAATAATTCTTGTAAATTTCGAGATTATGTCAAAATTTAAATGAGAATAAAAATTGTGAGAGAACTATTCTTAGAAACTGGGTTTTTCTCTCCAAATTCGATTTATTTTTAAAATTTCAATGTCTCTCACAAAATTTGTTAAGTGCCAGTGAAAAAGCCAACATTCGCATTCGCGAATGTTGGAAATATTCCTCATAAAAAGTATTTTTAAATTCCCTTGTTTTCTTTTCCTATTAGCTAGCTACAATATGGCAGGGTGGGACGCTTGCTACCCCCTGGTTCATACACCCAACTGAAAATTTATGTTTTCAGCTGCAGAAGCCTTTTCCATAAATTTTTATTTTTTATTGAAAATTAGTCCTTTCCTTGAGATTTCGACATTTTCTCGAAATTTCGACTTTTTTCTCAAAATCCGTATTTTTTCACAAAATTCATTTTTTCTTTAGAAATTTCTAATTCATTCTAATAATCAACTTTATATATCAAAATACGGCTTTCTTAAAATTTTGAATTTTCATTACAAAATTCGTCGTTTTGTTTTTTAAAATTTCATTAATTCTGAAAATTCGATTTTTTTTGAAAATTTCGGCTCTTTTTTAAATTCATCTTTCTGAAAAATTCGACTTGTTTATCAAACTTCTCCTTTTTCTTGAAAATTGGTAAAATTTTGGAAAAACTTTGAATTTTTGTTAAGAGACTAAAACTTCTAGAAATTTTAAATTCCAACTTGTTTCTCAAAATTTTGCAGTTTATCTCAATAGTGAATATTTTCTGATGTCACAGTTGGGGATGGTTAAAAAATAAATATTCAGTCAAGAAATGTCGACTCTTTTCCTTGACATTTCGTGTTTTTTTCTGAAATTTACCCCAAAATTCGCCATTTTTTCGAAATTTGAACAAAACTTGACTTTCTCTGGGAAATTTTAACTTTTTACCAAATTTCGACGCTTTTCTGAAAATGTCGATCTTTTTTTTAAAATGTCAATCTTTTGCTCGAAATTTCGATATTTTTTTCAAAATTTGGGTTTTAGAAACTTGTGATATGTCGAAATTTTGATATTTTTCAGGCAAGCTTTTTCAAAAAGTCATGGTTTTTATATGAAATTTCATTTCTTGAAAATTCCAGCTTTATACCAAAACTGGATGTTTTTAATTATAATTGGTATTTTCTAAGTTACGACTTAATACTCGAAAACTCTACTTTCTTCTCTAAAAATTTTAAATATTTTATAAAAATGTTCAACGTTTTTTTTTTCGAAATTTTGAGTGTCTGGACATTTCAACCTGTTTTTTAAAATTCTTCTTATTCTCGAAGTTTCGACTAAATTTCTACTTAAAATTGAGATTCGGCTTTGTCTCAAAATTTGTTTATTTTTTTAAAATTGGATTGAAATTTTAATAAAAGCCTAAAAATTTTGAGAATAATAATTTTACGAAATTTAGAGAAAAATTTACTTTTAAATTACGTTATGATGTCAAAATTTAAAACAAAATTTGTCTGAGAAATATTTTTATTCTGGAAAAGTTTCTCATAAAATTCTTCCGAGTGGTAGTGAACATTCGCAAATGTAGGAAAACCAACATTCGTTACATGCCTACTGCATAATGTACACAAGATTTAAACTCATCAAAACTGCAATTAACGAAAAAATTGCAAAATAACATTGTTTGTTTGTCAAAAACTTCTGTCAAAATTCATTTTGATAAACAACTTCCCTCTCACTCCAATAACAACGATACAAAAGTTTGTTTATTGTCGTCTCTATTTTATATTTACTCTATGGTCAGTATCATACTTCAGTTATCGTTATGCATATTTTTAAAAGTTAATATGGGTCATTTAACAGAAATGCATAAAATTATAATTTTACAAATGATCGGTTATGGATGTAGAGCAAGATCACAGGCCGAAGTCGCTCGTCTATTTCAACAAAAATTTCCTGATTTACCTCCTATATCCCAAGGTACAATTGGTAAAATCGAGAAGCATTTTCACAAACATGGACATGTACGAAAGCTAAAAAAGGAACCTTTCAGTGCATTAACTAATGATACCAAATTGGAAATAATGAATGAGTCGACAAGTAGCTGCAGCACTGAACGTTAGTCATTACTCGATTATTCGTGTACTGAAAGAAAAAAATGCATCCTTATAAACTGACATCATGTCAAGAGCTCAGTGATGACGATTTTGATAGAAAAAGTCATTTTTGTAACCAAATGATGCAAAGATTAGATAACAATGTCATCCAAATAGAAAACATATTGTTTTCTGATGAGTCCACTTTTACTCTTCACGGTCATGTAAATCGTCAAAACTGTCGCTATTGGGCTAGTGAAAATCTCCACTGGATGAGAGAATTGTATACACAGAACCCTGAAAAAGTTAATGTTTTGGCAGGAATTATTGGAGATCATGTCATTGGTCCATTTTTCATTGATGGAAATTTAAATGGAGATAATTACTTAGCATTGCTCCAAAACAATATGGTACCTAGCTTTGGTAAACTTATATCAAGCTCAAGAAAATTCACACGTTCTAGCTAATGTAATATGGTTCTAGAAAGATGGAGCACCACCCCACTACTAAGTCAATGTGCCCCAATATCTCAATTTTACATTTCCAAATCGGTGGATAGGGAGACACGGTGCGGTAGAATAGTCACCACAATCACCAGACGCCTCTCGACTTTTTTATGGGGTTTTGTGAAAAATATAGTGTATAAAACCAAACCCCGCGACGTAGGTACTGACTTACGAGCAAGAATAACACTTGCGATTGCGTCGGTGACACCAGAGATGTTAAATAATGTCAGGAGACATTTTTATTCACGATTAGGATGATACCAAAATGCTGTGGGTGCCCATTTTGAACATTTCCTACATTAAGTATGGGTTGTTTTTTATTTTGTTAAATGCAAATACAGTCGAAACCGGATATAACGACACTGAAGGGACCATAAACTACGGACGCTGTAACCGGTAGTTGTTATAAGCAATATAACTGGCAGTACAGTTAGTTTTTAAAATAATCGGCCGGGACCTTGCCGTTTAGTCGTAATAACCGATGCGTCGTTGTAAACGATGTCGTTGTATCCGGTTTTGACTGTATTAGATTTACATTTTGTTGTTGAAAATTGAAATTAATATTTCTTTACTGTTAATTTTTAAAATATATATGGCAACCATAACATTTTTGAATAAAAAATAAAAAGACCTTTCAAATGAGGTATAGCAAGCCCCTAGTTTCGCTTTAAAAATTTAGGGGTTGCAACTGTCACTCGAAGATAGTCGCATCTAGGGATGAGATTTTTAGGGTGGAGGATGTCATTTTATAATTTAAAATTGACTTGTCTCAAGATTTTTCACAAATTTGTAGAATAACTGAGATACGATATTTTTTCCATTTGGCTGTTCCACATTGTATTTAATGGTAAATTTGCGAAAATTTACGAAAAAATACTTGATTAAATTTAAAAATTAGCAGCCAATAATTTTTTAGTTATATTTTTTTATTTAAAATGCATTTTTTCAAAAGATCATTATGTTATTTAAATTTAATAAAATAATAATAGAGGGCATCGGCCCTACAAACTACTCTGGAGAGCGATCTACCGGGCTCAACTCGCCGGCCAGTCCATCGCTAACTATAGGTAACATTATTAGCACAAAATAAATAACAACCAAAGGCTAACTCTCATCACGTGACCGTTTGAGTCCCGTGACCTTCAAGCCAGTCTATGTTGAAATTTTTTGTTGAAAGTGCCAGTGCAGTAGAGATGGCAAGATTCGAGATTTTTAAAAGAATCGAGTGTGTTATTCATCCAACTCTTGGGCCCTTTTCTTTAAAATTGAAATATCATTTTTCGTTCTGCCAATGTTAGTGTAGGATTTAATTCTTGAAAGAAATTCCTAGAAATACTCAAATATTATCAAAACACAATAATCGAAATAATGTGCGATACGCCTAAGCAAAAAAACTGTTTATAACAATTCCAGGTTGTCGGCATCGACCACAAAGAGATAAGACGAAAGTTAACCTTCTGTATGTGCCGTTTACACGGGATAGTAACTTGCGATAGCACTCGCGAGAGCGACTTGCATGAGCGTTTACACTTACGAATGACTAATTGTGTCTGTGCTCCCTCAAATAGAAGTTTAAAGTTTCTGGCCCGTTATTGCCCCAATTAAAAGATTGCTTTGGTGATATCTACATAGCGCAAAAAAATGTTCCGTCGTAGAAAGAGAGTTGCAGCAGCCGCTTTTCTAATTGAAAATTCACGAAAACAGCGCAAAGGTGCCAAAAAAAGAACTTTGGTTAGAGAATAGATTGCCAGAAGGCCTGCGCTAGGAGTTGAGGGCATACTATTAGAAGAATTAAGGAGTGAAGATCCAAGTAAATTAAAAAACTTTCTACGTATGTCAGAAGTGGATTTCCATTTTTTACTGCAATTAATTTCGAAAAAAATAAGAAAAGTTGATACAAATATTTCAAGGGATGTCAAAGTATTAAAAATATCCATTTTTTTTCTTAATTCTCAACACACTTCATTTTAAAAACAAAGCGGTTTCGGAGCTATGTTGATATAAACTTTTTTTTTCCTAAAATTACCCAAGGATTATGTTCTTTAAGCATCTTAAAAATAACAAACACATACGATACTTTGATAAAAAGAAATTATATTTTATTTGCATTTTCAATAATTAATTTTAGCTAAATTAATAAAATAAACCCTTTTACATATAAACCTATAAGTATTTGACTATACTATGTAATTAGAAAAAAAGCTCCTTCTAAATGTATAAAAAGCCAAGAAAAGAATCTTAAATTAAGCTTGTTATAGTGAGGATGTTTAATACAGAGATCAAGTGAGCACCCCCAAAAACCACTATGTCGTCGATTTTTATGAAATTTAGATCAAATGAATGCTTATACCAATACTAAACATGGCCCCAAAAAATTTTGCAAAATTTCAATTTTTATTGTTTTTACGAATGGTTAAATATTTTAATTACTTTTAATTAAAAAATTAATTTCTCGGACACTTTTCAACGAAACGTAATGAAAATTTCATGAGAGATTCTTAGTAGTTTTTATTTTCAAATGTAGTAAACACTTTTGGTACATTTATTTATCTGTTTATTTATAATAATTAAATAAACAATTGAATTTTTAACAATGTTCACGTGTTTCGAATTTTTAGGCCCAAATTGTTCTCGGACCTTGAACTATAAGAATCCGCAAAAAAATTTGACTCCCCTATAGTCATCTGTTTACAAACATCAATACACTACTGCGCTGTATACAATATGCAACCTGTCGCGTCGCGTTCTCGCATGTCGTGTATAATCCGTAGTGTTGATATTGTTTTGTGGTTTGGAAATGTACTAATCATATGTAAAGAATTGTTAAGAACAGTTTGATAGGCACGATGGAACCTATCAATGAGTGTTGTAATCCTTTAAAAAAAGCAAAGCATAATCACGTGCGATCGAATCTTATAGTGATTCAGAAAAGAGGAAACGCTAAGTTTAAGAAATTTATTAATTTGTACATGTGTAAACCATGTAAAAAAGCAATATATAAGCGTGAAAGCGATTTGAATTCAATATCGATAAAAAAAGTAGTTAAAATGAAGGAATCTGAAAACGTTTGTGTGGATGTAGGTGAAAAGGAAATAGTAAGCGACACTGATGATGGAATTCTTGATCCAAATTTTCAAGTTGATGATGAACAAAAGTATCTGACGTGTATTAAGAAAATCAACGATATTTTGAAGATTTTGTTGAACCATCGATAAAGAAACCTCCCTCAGATCAACGTACAAAAAAAGATCAACAATCCATCAAGACAATAATACATAATTTGATAGATGAAAATATTACAAGTACTGTTGATTGTGAAGATCAGAATCAGATGTTCGTGAATGTTATCAAGGAGGCTTTTTCGAAAAAGGAAACTCGATCCTGAAAAATTAAAGTACTAACCACTCTACCTGCTGATTTCAGTACGAAAAAAATTCGTCAAGAGTTTAATGTTTCACGTCGTATGGCGCCTCAAGCTAAGGCTTTGGCATCAAATTCTGGATTTGCTTCGGAACCTCCAAAGAAAAAAGGAAAAAGACTTTCTGAATCGACACGAGAGAATGTAGTGAATTTCTATTTTTCAGATGATACTAGTCGCGTGATGCCTGGTATGAAAGATAATATTTCTATCGTCAAAGATCGTCAAAAAATTCGAGCTCAGAAAGGACTATTATTATTTAATATAAAAGATCTCCATGAACAATATCAAGAAAAATTTCCAGAGGCTAAGATAGGTCTCACAAGATTTCAAAAACTCAAACCACCTGAACGCATTGCAGCAGGTCAAAGTGGTATTATTCACAACGTTTGTGTTTGTAAGATCAAAATATTAGACTCAAGTTATTCGGTTTGAAAAAAGAATTCAAGAAGCATGAAATCTCTTTCGTTGAAAAATGTGATGATTTGCTAAAAGCTTCAGTATGTGAAATTTCAACTCCTGCATGATTTTTATCGACTTATCACGTGTGCCCAAATATACAAGTTATTATTGAACGGCTAAAGAAACAACTCGATGATAGTAATATTCAAGAAATTCCTTACACCCAATAGACCAATAATGACAGGTATAGAACATTTCGATTTTTGCCTAATTCTCATAATTTGTTTTTCGATTTTCCATGTATCACCGTGAAATTTTCATTTGAGATGTAACATCACCGAACAAGTCGTGAGTAGTAACGAATTTCTGAAATCTTTGGAAAAAGATTAGCCAGAACTTCTGAAGGATGATTTTTTAGCCAAGTCACAAGCTGCTTACTTTAATAAGAAGAAAGAATCGGTGTGTAATGGTGAATTCGTTGTTTGTTTAGATTTTGGCGAGAACTATACATGCTACGTACAAAATGCAATACAGTCGCACCACTGATCAACTAACCAAGTAACTTTGATATACTTTTGTAAAGATGCAGCACATAAATTATGTTTTGATTTCGGAAAAAGTTACACACGATGCCAGTTCAGTCCATTTGTTTAATGCAAAGCTAGTAGAATTTTTGAAAAAAGAGTTTGGAGTAGAAAATGTTAGAAAGCTGTTTTATTTCTCTGACAGAGCAGGATCATACTACAAAAATAAGTACAATTCATGAATCTGATTTGTCACCTTAGTGATTTTGGAGTCGATGCAGAGTGGAACTTCTTCGTAACGTCACACGGCAAAGGGGCGTGCGACGGTGTGGGCGGATGCGTAAAAAAACACGCGTATCAAGCGAGTTTGCAAGGTGTCAAGAAAAACACATAACAAATACAAGAACAGTATACGTATGGGCGAGCACTTTTTTCAAAAAAATAAGTTTCACCTTCTGTTCACAGTCGGATCATCATTCAAATGAAAGCCGATTGGTGGAATGTTTTGCAGGTATTAAAACTGTCATGAATACCCGACAGTTCCACAATTTTAATCCCGTAAATTCAGATAATGCACCTTGTAAGATATATTCCGAAGATGAAAAAGTTACAATCACCTGAATAACCAAAAAGACGTAAGTTAATTTCTTGGTGTACATAGAACGTACGCTCAAGCGCTCTAACGTAAACTTATATCGAAAAAATTAATGCCGAGTTACGATTCCCCGAGTGGGGGAATCAAATTTTTTTGCGGATTCTTATAGTTCAAGGTCCGAGGAACATTTTGCGCCTAGATTTGAAAAAATCGAAACATGAGAACATGGTAAAAAATTTAATTGTTTATTAAATTATTTATTTAATTAATTGTTTATTTAAATATTGCAAATAAATAGATAAATAAATAAATTTAAGAACATTTTTTATTTCATTTAAAAATATAGACTACTAAGAATCCCCCATAAAATGTTCGTAACATTTCGTTGAAAAGTGTCCAAGAAATTAATTTTTTAATTAAAAGTAATTATAATATTTAAACATCCGTAAAAACAATAGAAATTAAAATTTTACAAAATTTTTTTGGGGCTGTGTTTAGTATTGGTATAAGCGTTCATTTGATTTATGTTTCATAAAAATCGACGACATAGTGGTTTTTGGTTTTGGTGGTGCTTATTTGCATTTTCAATAAATATGTAATTAGAAAAAAAGCAAATGTGCAAAAAGCCAAGAAAAGAATCTTAAATTAAGCTTGCTATAGTGAGGATGTTTAACACAAAGAATAAATTATTAGTAGTATTTCCAAATGCTTTGTAAAGAAGTGCTTCAATAACGTATTTTTTAAAAATCCTTGCATAATTGTTGATAAAAATATAAAAAAAAACATTTTTTTTCTAGTTTTTTTCAAATAAATCAAAAATTTTTAATTTTTCTTCAGATTTATTTTTCATACAACTGTGCAGTGATAAAATAAGAAACTTCGCCTTAATTTCAAACATGGCAGCTCTTCAAATACGCGAATATATTTATTTATCATACTCAAGTATTTCTACCTCGAAATGTACGACTTGCCTAGAGCGCTCTCCACTGTTGTTTACACGAGCAAATAATTATTGCAGCAAGCACTTGCGCAAGTTTTACGACTTGCTCTGAGAGCACTCTCAGAGACTATTTACACTACTCAAGTTCGCTGGAAGTACTCTCAGACATCGACTTGCGGTAGTTTTAGTTGCTCGTATAAATGGCACATTACTTATTTTGTGTTATTAGTATCATCTGACGGAAATTTAAAAAAAATCTATAAAAAGGAAATTAAATGGTGATCTATTTTAAGGAAAATAATTCACATTATATTGTTACGTAATGTTGTAATCGAACACAATTAGGTATGGAAATAATAACGAATAATGTGTCATCATTCAGTTACGATAAATGATGATGTACCTAGTTTCACATAATTTTTTCAATACAATATTATATTATGGAATTAATCATACCCTATTGTTTTTATTACTTTCGTCTGCTAGAAAGGATAGTACATACGATGCATCCTATAGTTTCTGCAGCTGAGAGTGAGCATCTAGAAACATGTATCAACTTGATTGTGACGAGAAGTCTTCAATTAAACAACGTTGCTATGTCAATAGGTGTTGGGTTAGCAATTAGACATCTAATTTTTTCGTACAAAGATTTTACCAATACTGAATTTATTATAAAATATATACGACCGAGCATTTTTGTTATAGATTTGTCAGTAGTGAGCGTTTCTGAATTGACGGAGAGGATTCAAAAGGGTTCCATGAGCCCCAAAGCTAATTATATTTTGTTGTCAGGACAAAACAAAAGTAAGCTATTTCAGGAATTTTCAAAGCATTACATCTTCAATGTGCTATTTTTCGAAATGATTGGAAATATATACCACATCTATACTTATTGGCCATACAACAACCAAAATATTAATTCACCTAACATAACTCCATCACTGGTGGATGTATGCAACGGCGGTAGATTAAATAAAAATATAACCTTTTTTCCCGATAAGATCCCAAAGAGTTGGAATAATTCTACCATTTCGGCCTTGAGTTTTTACACGCCCCCATATGTCACAGAAATGTCCGACGGCATATGCGAAATATTTTTAAAGAATCTAGTTCTTCTTTTGGGCGCTAAGTTAAATGTCGAGATGTACAAAAGCAATGTTCTTACAATGGTGAAAAAATTTTCCAATAACAAATACAACGTCTTATTGGGACCTTTCTCTCCAATCATGGTACCGCCCAAATACAATTTCGAATACACTTATCCATATATAGACGACGAGTTGACTTGGTTGTTTTCAAAAGCTAAAGAAGTGAATATTTGGGACATTAGTTCAATTTTGGATCTGAAAATAACGATTTTAACGACGTTAAGCCTATTCGTCTTTACATTTTGTTTTTCTCTTGTTTCTCACGGCATACGTTATTATAAATTAAGGATTTTCGAAAGGTACCTGTCCATGCATTGCCAAATACTTATTGAGGTTGCATTTGAATTTTACGGAAGAAACCGCAAGCGTTTTATTTTATGTTTTTGGCTATTCCCGTCGATGATTCTGTCTAGTGCATTTAAAGGAAAGCTTACCAGAAGCTTAAGTTTAATTGAATATGAAAGGCAGTTAACTAACTTTCAAGATATCAAAAGAAATAGCATTCCGGTGCAAAATGAGGAAAATGTGGTACAAATGCTACAATTAGGGTACTTATCGGATGAAGCAAAATATGCAAAGGAGAACCTTAGAAATTCCACTTCAGCTGAGATTACTTTGGCCGAAATGGTTAAAGGAAAACAAAAAGACATTGTTACATTTGGAACTCGCAGAGTTAGGGAGACTCTTTTACATAATTATTTGAACGATAAAGGCGAATACGGTCTCCACATATCTAAAGATTTTATAATGAAAGTTCATATCGTCATGGTACTTCAAAATGGTTTACCACTGAAGCAAAGTATTGACAAATTTCTTTTGCGATTTGTAGCTAGCGGTTTTGATGTCGATTTCTTTCGAAAACAAAGAAATGCTAATTTGAAAGCATATGGCCAGTTCAATGGAAGATTTCATTCGTCTATACTGAAGATGAAACAAATGAAGATTGTTTTTTACGTTTACATGATGGGAGTATCTTTCGCCTTAACCATTTTTACGGGCGAAATTTTAAGAACGTTGTTAAAAAGCTACAGAAAAAAGTTAATACTTTTTAATAAAAAAGTATTAAATTTTCACAATAGTAAGTAATTAATTACTGATTGTTTTTTAAGAGGTATCAAATCTTGGACAATTTGATAAAACAAAAAATGTTCAAATTAATTTGTTAACAGCATTTTTCTGTTTCTAAGACTACCCTATTGCATTGTGTAGGATCTCTAATGTAATCGATTTTTTCTTAATGTATTAGCTATTAGAGATCTGCACGAGTAAGTAAAAATGTAAGTAGATTTTAATCACTGATTACTTTTCCGAAGTATGTAATCGGGGAATAAAGATCGTTGGCATCGTGGCATCGTACCAGATATACTCATTTGTCAGGCACGTAGCCAGGATTTTCGTTCGGGAAGGGTCCAACTCCCCCCTTTTTTTATCTTAGAGAATTAAACTTCTTCAATAATAAAAAATGGAAAGAAAAAATTGAGTTGTTAAATCAATAAACGTCTTGGTCTTTTACTTAGTGCTCATTTTTTACTTTTGCGAAAAATTTCCAATCTTAACTTCGACATTTGAACTATAATTTGAAACTCAAGTTTGACTTCAGTCTCGATATTTAAATCTTTTAAATCTAGTCTATCTCGACATTTTGAAAAAATTAGAATTACCCAGTATTTTTTTCAAAATACGTGATTTTTGAACTTTTCAGAACAGCTTCAAATTTTAGATCAAAGACGAAATTAGGAATATTAGACATTAAAGATAAAATAAAAAAATTCAATAGAAGCTTCCATTTTAATTTGTAATTTCGATTTTTGTCGAAACTTTAAATTTATTTTAGAAAGGAAAAGGGTGAATCTAAAAATCTTCAAGAAAAGTAGAAATTTGGACGAAAAATTAAAAGGATGAAAAAAGAAAAGAACTTTATCAAACAAAATCCAGAAGCTTCGAAGTTAAAGTCTATTTTTTTTAAAACTAAAAATGTTGAGTTTACCGAAATATTTAGAAAAAATTTAAATATTGAGAAAAAACCGAAAATTTTCTGAGTAATCAAAAATGTTGGGTTTAAATTAGATTTTTTTTAAAAAGTAGAAATTTCGAGACTAGAATTAAAATTTGAAAAAATTAAAGCACACAATTTTTAGTGCAAAGCGAAAAATTTAGAAAAGAAATAATAAAACTGAAATTTTAAAATAAAGATCTTTAGAAAAAATTAAAATTTTAAACAAAAAAATGCGAACATCATAAAAAATATTTCTGGTTAAACTGAAAATTTTAAGAAAAACGAAATTTATAAAATTATTTTTTTAGAAATTTTGATTTTAAAGTCGAAATGAAAAAATAAAAATGTTGATATTTCTAAATTATTTCAAAATGGCTTAAAAACATCAAAAGTTGGAATTTCAAATGAAAATTTCGTTTAAATAAAAGGAAAATTAAAAGTCCAAACTTGAATTTAAAAAAGAGTTTATACTTTTTAAATTAAAATGAATATTTTGAAAATAATGTCAAAATGCCTATAAATATGTTTATCAAAAGAGAGAAATCTCTGAAAAAGTTGAAATGTTGAATTTGAATAAAAAATTAAAAGAAAGTTAAAAGGATTTTACAAAAGAAGTTGATATTTCGAAAATTTCTGAAACTAATCGAACTTTAGAAAAACGTTGCAATATATAGAAAATTTATGAATCAAAAGTAAAACATTTTTGAGAAAAAACACCAGAATTCTGCAAAAAATTATTTTATACGTCCTTGGAATTTATAAAAATAAATTAATGAAATCGATTATGTGCTTACAGAGACGTAAAATTGAAGAAAATAATTTAGAATTTTCAATTTAAACTCGGAATTTTGTTAAATTATCGAAATGTCTAGAAAATATTCTTCAGAAAATATAAGAAGACGCATTAATTATTTTTACGAATTCGTCTCTTTTATTTTTTTTTCATTTTGGTAATTAGTAAAAATAAGGAATA
Organism: Dastarcus helophoroides; assembly: GCA_028583605.1. NCBI lineage: Eukaryota > Metazoa > Arthropoda > Insecta > Coleoptera > Bothrideridae > Dastarcus > Dastarcus helophoroides. The sequence goes on from CM053332.1 coordinate 36,175,434, forward strand.
AAATCTAGTGACCTTAACATTATATAAATTTGACAAATAAAAACTTGAAACTTACCAAAGAAATATTTCCTAATATCCATTTTAAGTTTATTCTTCATGGTAGACCCTTATTGACCGGAAATATTATGTTTTTTTCAATTTATTTAACATTTCTTTGGCCCGGTTTGAAAATATTTAAATTTTTTTATGGTTTGTTGACAATTTTCTAAACAATTTTTGAAATGCGACTACGTGATATTTAAATTTATTGAAACGTTAATTTTAATAGGCTATTCTATTGGGCCAATCAGGAACTGTACAATCTTTTGATTGAGAGAATGTACCCGCACGATATGTTGCCGATAGGGAATTCGATCCCGATCCTTACTTCTAATCCCGGGATTTCGAGATTACATTTACTTAATCCCGGGATCCCGGGATTATTTCGGTATTGAAGGTTGCAAATAAAAAAAAATCAGTTTTTCAACTAACAAATCAAAATAATCAACGTAATCAAAATTTAGGCAAAAACAACGTATTTTACGGTAAAAACGCAAATCAATTAATCAGCCTTAAGAAATAGACTAATCAAGCTTAAAATCACTGAATCGTTATGTTGAAGTTATTCTTTTTCAAGAATAAATAAGAGAACTTTAAACTTAGGGGCCATCCTTTCATTTATGATTTTTTGAGGCCCAGCTCGTCCTTACAGCAGGTGGTC